>OY757026.1:1758470-1788193 GCA_963580285.1 Lucinisca nassula
TAAACTCAACTGTGGTAGAAACAAAGGTAGTCAGATAGTCCATGTGGACCGGCTTAAACGCTCTAAGAGTCAGAGATTGACTGGAGAAGCTGAGTCTGGTCAAATGAATAATCAATCATTTGATCAAGCAGAAAATGGGGACATCCCATATGTGGTAGAAGAAGAAGAAGATGAAGAAGCTGTCGATAATGCAACACAGACTAGGTCTGTTTCATACAGCAGGTATGGCAGACAAAGGAGACAGCCTGTTTGGTTTAACGATTATGTTTCTTGTCTTTTCAGCAAGAATAGGAATATGCCACAGACAAAGACAACTCCACGTAAACATCCAGTGGACTCTATCATATGCCCCGTCTGTAAAGAGGACATTAAAGGGCAGAGCTTTAACTCCCATATCGTTAAGTGTGCGGTTTCTCGCCATAAATGTCAGTGCTGTGCTAAAACCTTCAAGAAAGGGGAGTACCTAAAGCAACATATGAAAAGAAAGCACCAAAAGGAAAGAGTTGAAACAGTGGTTTCTGAATTAAGTGTGTCCAGTTCGTCTGAGAGCAGCGACGATGAAGGTGAAAAGAAAGATGACAGTGACTGGAATAGTGATCCGAAGGTTGAGATAAGCGAAGAGCAGAACGTTGAAAGTCAAGGCGAAATAGAAGAGGATAGGAGAAGTGTGAGAGACATAAGTACCGGTAGAATAATAAGAAAGCCATGTGAACCTGCACCAGTGTTTAATCCAGTAAAGCGCAGGAAGGTCGAGGAAACTGAGGTTACAGACGAGTTAAAGAAAGACTGTCTTGAGAATAGAACAGTGCAAAGGGTTACGGTTCCACAGAAAGAGAATCCTCGTCAGGGACTTAAATATTTGCCAGTAATTGCACCCAAGAAATCTAAGACCTCTAGTGCAACCGAAACATATGCTGAATATACAGCTAGAACAAAAGACAACTTAGAAGATGAAAGTCCGGCCAAGAACAAATTGGAACCGAGTAGCAGTATCTTAAACACGGCTCAAAGAGAAGTTTGTTTCAAGAAAGCTGAAATTACAGTGATAGTGAAGAAAGATATTAATGTTACCCAGGAAATCATCGTGCATGATAACGGAGAGAAAGTTCAGACCATGTGGAATACTCTCAAGGGTAATACAGAGAAGGAAGAGCCTGAATTCAACATGGGCAGTGTGCTGCCTCCTGGTACAGTTATAAAACCAGAAGATGTTCTTTGTAAACGGGTCATGACTAGAGACGGGGGCAGAGTATCCTTTGAAATAAAATATGAGTGAACTCTCGATATGAACTAGGGTTCGCCAAAGTTAAGAAAGCATAATATAATCATGTAAAGGAAAATGGTAAATTTCGAGCTTTAGTTAGTTGGACAAGCCAATAATTTTTATCACAAATGACTGTTTTCTTTATTCTGAAAGGTTACAAGTATAACCTGAGACTGAAGACTCATATTGGTTACCAATGTTTCATGAAAACATACGAGTCTTAAAAGAGTCAAGTTGCTAATACAAATTTTGTAAAATATTTCTTTTGTCTACTTGTTCATGTCGTGGATCTGAATAAATATGATCTTATCTTGAACCTTTAGTATAGTATTTTAGCCTTTCAGGTTAGAAGATAATAATAATAATATAAACAAAAAATATATATATATATATATAAAAATAGATAAATAAATAAAAATATATATAAATATATAAAATAGATAAAGCCAGGAGATATTTCATGCGGGACGCATGAACCTGGAGGCGTGGGTAATGTGGTGTATCTGGATGGCCGGTTGCCAGTATTTCATTCTATTCTATTCTATTCTTTACTGTTTCCGGTCAAACCGAAAGTAGGTCTCGGCTGACAAATTCAATCAGTTCGTTTGGTTAGTAAACTGTTTATTATCTTGTTTATTTTGCATATATCTACTGTTCCTAATTGATTTTACATGTAGATACCATGTTTTCCACATGAAACGACGGAATATGGCTCAAATTTAAGTATAAAGCGATCAAATAATCCGCCTCAGATAGACGCTTGAAATCTGATAAAATACGCCTGCATGATAAATACATTGATTCTCGGATAATTCCCGGCCGCTGCGTCTGTACTTTAACAACAGGGAACCAGTAACACATATATAAGGCCCAGTAAGCGCGAATTTGGGGGAGTTGAATGTTAGACTGCGAAGAGTAAGGAGTACTGGAGAAATATTAATTAAATAATTAAAGCTGCAGAAAATAGCTAGTTTGTGGTGACCGGGCCGAGCTTATCACGAACTTGGTGTCCGCGTTCTTTCACAAGCCCAGCTAGTGAGAGAGGATAGCAAGTAGTTTGATAGCAGAGAACGGGCCACAGCTAGTAAGGGTTCTTGGTCAGCTGGAAGGACGCTCCAGCCGGGCTGAAGTCGAGCATAAGTTGAGCTTCAATATTGTTTTAGTTGATTATTGTTTGGTGATTTTTTGTATGTCCAATCATTTGTATCTAATCAAAAGGCAAGGCAGCCCAACGGAAAATCTTATATCCATTTAAACTCAATGAATTAATGATCATATAGTGTTGAGCTCGGGAAAAACGTTACAGAACTACCAAAAACATGCATACTATGCACTGTATTCAAATCCCTACTACTGCCAGTTACTATAAATACAGTTTCTTCCCCTTGGCTGAATCATAGAATCACCTTCCTCCTCATGCTGTTGTGTGCTCCGATCTGGATTCTTTCATATCGACCATATGCACCCTCCATCACCCAATGCCATGAACCGTTAAACTTTATTTGTATCTGCTTTTAATCTCTACTTTACTAACACTGTTTTTACTTTCAATTCTCCTAAAATCTAATACTTTTTCTTCTATCACACTTTTCTTTTTCAAGCGCGCGCAGCTGCACATAATCCTCGCGAGAGGGTGCTGCAGGACAGATAGATAGATAGATAGATAGATAGATAGATAGATAGATAGATAGAACTGCGCCAGAAAACCTCACCAGGTAAAGTGAAAACATGCTGAGAAATCCAGAACACCTTCTGCCAGACGTAGACTTGAGTCATAGACCAACCCCGTTCAACTTATAAAGAAAAAATAAACAGTCAACGAGAGCCAGCCATAAACGTCGTTAAGGGGGATTTGCGGATCCTACCGGGTGTACAACACACCGACGTATGAGATAACGTCAAACAATATACTATGCCACACGCCATATATTTCAGATACCGTTACGCCAACGTAGAAACAACAGCCATCAAATAACGTCGGTAAGGGGGATCTTTGGGTCCTTCCGGGTGTACAACACTCCGACGTGCGAGACACACCTGCAGCAACACCATATATATGTTATACCGTTACGCCAACATAGAAACAACAGCCGCCAAATAACGTTGGTAAGGGGAATCTTCAGGTCCTACCGGGTGCACTACACACCGACATGTGAGATTAATAGAATCTATGATGGGGCTGAGAACGAGACAAGGAAATCTTATGCATGTTTTCAGTTAATTTAAGTCTATGCATAACCTCGCATGCGGAAAGCCACAGAAAATGACCAAACGACAATCCAAAATAAAAAGATATTAGCAATACATGTATACATGCAAAGACGAACTATAAAAATGATAAACCACAACAGAATAACCGCCCTGGAAAGATCAGTTAAAAGTATTTCACTGGTGGAGGTGTGTGTGGGGGTGGGGGAGGGGGGCTTCAATCGATTTTACGTGGTCGCAATCCTGGCCCTTGATTCTGTCGGGGTATAGACACATAATTTATTCAGTACGCATAAAGAATTCTAGCTCATCAGTAAAACATCTCCGAGCACATAAAAACCAAACGAATACAGAGATGAAACAACGATGAGGACTCGACAGCCTGAAATAACTGAAGTGCTGGAGCGAAAGAAAACCAAAATTGGCCTCGGGTGGGATGGACAGGAGACAGAGCACTAGTAAAGTATATCTAAAAATAATTTATGTTCACTATTTATTACAAATTACTTTATTCTCCCTCGCATTCGCCACGAAAGGTTTTGTTTTACTATGGATACCACTCAAGTAGCGAGTCAAGTAGAAGTAAAACAAAGATCAGGAATTGATACAATTAACTTACTCCACCCATAAAAGACACCAAAGGGAAAGAAATACAAACATTAAGCGACAAGACCATAATGGAAACCTAAACAAAGGAAGGCCATAAGGACAGTTACTTTCCCACAAAATGGCCATATGGCCATCCAAAATAAAAAGACAAAAGTGATACACACAGTAAGTAACAAACAACAACATAAATAATTCGCCACAGAAGAGCCGCCTTTGAACGGTCAGTGGAGAGATTTCCACTGGGGGGGGGGGGGGGCTTAAATCGATTTTACGTGACCACAATCCTCGCCCTTACTTCCGTCGCGATTTAGACAAATAATTTGTTCAGTCCACATGAAGGCCTCCTAACTCATCAGTGCAACATCTTCGTGAACACAAAAATTAAAGAACCACAGAGGTGAGACAACGGTGAGGACTCGACAGCAAGAAACCACTGAAATGTTGCAGCAAAAGAAAACCAACAGTTAGACTCTAACTTTGCATCATTTAGGCACTACCATTCTATTGGTGTCTTGCCAAAACTTGAGGCCCTTATAACTCGCTTGTGTGTATTGCGATTGAGTCTCTTCATCCAGCCATCCATTTGTATTTATACGGCTTATCGCCCTGGCCTTCTCGTTAGCCAAGGAAAAGAATTTTATCCCATATAGTAAAATAAATTGATGTTTTTAAAACTATATAAAAGTACATGTAGTTGTTGCCGCTCACTTTGCGGTGCCATCTATCAACAAGCATGTGTTTGTAGTGTGTTGTGTTGTATTTTTACGGCCTAGTCAACAGCTAAGTTCGGGTAGGTTTGGTCAGTTACCGTCACTGTTCCAGGACAGCACCGGATTTCAACTGTTGGTTTTATCATTTCAGTTATTTCATGCTGTAGAGTTCTCTTGGTGTTTCGTGTCTGTATTCGTTCGATATTTATGTTCTCTGAGATGCTGCACTGATGAGTTAGAAATCCCTCATGCGGACTAAACAACTTATTTGTCTAAACATCGACAGAACTAAGAGCGAGGATTGTGGCCACCCCACCCCAGAAGCAAAACACAGACGTTCCGATGCGGTTCTTCTATAGTGGTTTATTATTGTCATAGTTCGTCTTTGCATGTATATATAGCTGTAACAGGTGAAAAAAAATGCTAACCACCTTTACCCGGCCAGGCATCGAACCCGGTCCGCCAGATCGACAGGCCAACACTCTACCGTGTCGCTATTAAAGCCGGCTTGTACTGCAAGGCAGTACAAGTGTGCTATCTTCCTATACCCTGTGACATAGCTAATATCATTTTCGCTTTGGACATACACTTGGCCATTTTGTTGGATAGTAACTGTCCTGTTGGTTTTCCGCTTGTGACGTTTTTGTTATGTTGAAGTTGTTTTATGTTTGTGTTTCCTTTCCTTTGGTGTCTTGGGTGGGAAGTGTGAGGTAATTGTATCGATTCCTGAGCATTGTCGTCACTTCTCTTTCAAGTAAATTCAAAATGGCACGTGCAATTCGGTAAAAAAAATCTACTTTATATATGATGCCTCTGAAAGGTTTAGACCCTTGTAATATTCGCGCGCACTCCATGAGGTGTTTGGAATATCTGGCAGATTGAGAGATCAGAATCAGAATTGTTACTGGGTACACGTCAAATGACATCCATACACCAGGAACAGGGATATGGGAAGTTAGTCCCTAGCTCTAACTAAAGGGGTAAACTTAGCTACACAATCCTCAATCGAATCGGGAAGGGCATTGCAATCTCTAACTTAGCTACACAATCCTCAATCGAATCGGGAAGGGCATTACAACCTCTAAAAACTATTCTTAATTTTAAATGTCAGTTCTTGCAGTAAGGGTCTGAAATGCCAATAAATGGTGATTTCCACAGAGCCTAGCTGGTGTAACTTTCTTTCTTTCTTTCTTTCTTTCTTTCTTTCTTTCTTTCTTTCTTTCTTTCTTTCTTTCTTTCTTTCTTTCTACTGATGCTGCGTCAGTCACATTTGACCATTACCGCAGGTGTACTATACATACACTCTGGTTTGCAGGTTGAAAGCCTACACAGTAATCATGTAATTACGGTAGGGTTCTTTAACCTGCACAGGGGATGGTTCTCCCTGCACAGGGGGCCTCCAGTTAACGCCCCGATCCGAAGGACGGTGCACTTAATGACATTCATCCCTGCAAATGATGCCAATGGAGCGTGTTTGGACACCGAAATTTTATCGCCGCTGCCGGGGATCGAACCCGGGACCTCTAGCATCAGGGGCAAGTGCACTAACCACTGAACTACCACAAGGTTTGCAATCTGTTAGAATGCTGGCAGCACCCTTTAGACCTTTTTATAAAAGGATGAGCCTACTGTATTTTCTCCTTTTCTTGAGAGACTCCCATCTTAATTGTCCTAGTATTCAAATCATGCTCCCAGTTTCAAAGCAGTAATTGCTTGATACAAATCTAGTAGCACTATTCTGGACCTTTTTAATCTCTTCATTATAGGACCACTCCACTGGGGTCCGACATATAACTATTCCAAGATTGGGTGAAAAAGTCCTTATATGCTGCCTCTTTTACATCCTGAGGACACTGATGAAGATTTCGCCTGAGGAAACCAAGCGTTCTATTTATTTGCCTTAGTAAACATGCTAATACATGCATTCCATCTCAAATTGTGTGTGATTGTCAGACCAAGGTATTTAGTGGATCCACATCCTTGAGAACCGTTCTCTCTAAAATGTAAGAATCCTAAATTTTATTAATTCTCTTCCTAGTTATCTGCATAATATTGCATTTAACGGGCTGAAATCTCACGCCCAATTTTCATGCCCAACATCCTAATCTATCTATGTCATTCTGAAAGATCAGATAGTCATCTGTATCTCTAATTTCCCGGTAGCAAACACAGTCTGCGAACAGTCTTATTTCTGGGTCAGTGTAGGCGGAAATATCATTGATGTACAGGGATAACAACAGTGGACCAAGAACAGTCCCTTGCAGGAATCCAGACAAAACTGGAGCCCACTCCGAAGATTCACCATAAAGGACGCATATCCCCTTCCGCGGATCGACGAGTCATTAGACCAGCTGTCTGGCTCAAAATGGTTTTCATGCCTAGATCTAAACGCTGGATATTGGCAGGTTGAAACAGACCCCGAGGACAGAGAAAAGACAGCATTCACAAGCAGGAAAGGTCTTTTAGAATTCAGTGTCATGCCGTTCGGGTTATGCAACGCACCGGCAACATTTGAAAGGTTGATGGAAACTGTACTGACAGGCTTACATTGGCAGATATGCCTCATATACCTAGATGATGTTATTGTGACAGGTAAAACATTCCAGGACATGGTGAACAATTTGGGACAGATATTTGAAAGATTTCGTCAAGCTGGGTTAAAACTTAAACCAAAGAAGTGTACACTTTTCTCGAAACAAGTTGAATTCCTCGGACATGTGATTTCTGAGGAAGGAATTAAAACCGACCCTAGAAAAACAGAGTGTATTGAAAAGTGGCCTATACCAAAAAATGTACATGAAATAAGGGCTTTTCTTGGTCTCTGCGGTTATTACAGGAAGTTTGTGTATAAATTCTCAGAAATAGCCAAACCATTATACAAATTAACAGAGAAGAAATCACCATTTGCATGGAGTGATGATTGTACAGAAGCTTTTCAAACACTGAAAACTAGACTCACTGACGCTCCTATTCTTGCACATCCGGATTTTTCAAAACCGTTCATTCTTGACGTAGATGCTTGTGACAAGAGTATAGGAGCTGTTCTTTCACAGAAGACAGAAATAGGTGAACGCGTCATTGCATATGGGAATAAAACACTCACCAAGTCGGAACATCACTATTGCGTCACCAGGAAAGAGCTACTAGCTCTAGTTTATTTTGTCAAATTCTTCAGACATTACTTATATGGAAAGAAATTTCTCGTTAGGACAGACCACGGCTCCTTAAGATGGTTAATGAACTTTAAAAACCCTGAGGGGCAAGTTGCTAGATGGATAGAGTTTTTATCGGTAGCAAACACAGTCTGCGAACAGTCTTATTTCTGGGTCAGTGTAGGCGGAAATATCATTGATGTACAGGGATAACAACAGTGGACCAAGAACAGTCCCTTGCAGGAATCCAGACAAAACTGGAGCCCACTCCGAAGATTCACCATTAAAAACAACGCGCTGTTTTCTGTAGCAAAGAAAGAAATTTATTCATTTGAGAGCAAATAACTTAGATTTAAGTAGTCCATGTGGTGGGGTGTCAAAAGCCTTCTCGAAGTCCAGAAAAATGTGTCCACCTGCCCCCCCCCCCCCCCCCCTTTGTCCAAGATTTCAGCCAGTCATTAATAACTGAGCTCAACTGAGTTTCACAACTATGCCTTTTCCTAAATGCATGTTGTCTGTCTGACAATAGTTTATTTCATCCAAGTGGGTCATGGTGTTTCAGCAGACTATAATTAATGTTCAAGCAATTTACAAAGAACACAAGTCAGACACACATGGCGATAATTACGGGCGACAGCCCTATCTCCTTTTCTGAAGAGTGGACAAATGTACGTTCACTAGAAGCCATTCTTTGAGGATTTCACCGGTATAAAGAGATTGTTGAAACAGGTGTGCAAAACTTGGACCTAACTCATTTGCTAGTTCCTTCAGGACTCTAGGATGTCTCGCATAGGTGATAAGCCTTGAAGTAACTTGATCACTCCTGCAGCTGACACAATATTATCAATGAAATGGGCCGCTCTTGCAGTCAATGGAACCGCCATGAACACAGTTTTATTAAACGCATCATTGAATTTGCCAACTAGTTCCTCTGTCCTTTCAAAGTCTGATTCCCCGTTCCTTCCTCTTTTTTAAGGAATGGCAAGAGCCCTATCTCCTTTTTTGAAGAGTGGACAAATATTCGCTAGGAGCCATTCTTTTGGGATTTCACCCGTATCAAGAGGTGTGAAAAACTGGACCTAACACATTTGCTAGTTCCTTCAGGACTCCAGGATGAAGTTCGTCGGGTTCTAAGGCTTTGCTGGGGTTTAAGCCTTGAAGTAACTTGATCACTCCTGCAGCTGACACAACACTATTATCCATGAATGGGGCCGATCGTCCAGTCAATGGAAACTCCTTGAACTCAGTTTTATTAAACGCATCATTGAATTGATCAACAAGTTCCTCTGCCTTTTCTTAGTCTGACTCAGCAACCATGTTCCCTCCTCTTTTATTAAGGGGCGGGATGCCTTGCCTGTCTTTCTTCTGGCTATTAATATATCTGTAGAAAATAGAAGTGGGGGCAATGATTAGGAATCGATGCAATTAACCCACAGCTCCCACCAGAGACATCAAAGGGAAAGAAACACAAACACGAATCAACAGACCCTAATTGAAACATCAATATCGGAAAGCCAAAAGGGCAGTTACTTTCCCACAAAATGGCCAACAGGCTATCCAAAATAAAATAATATAAGCGACGCAAACACCCAAAGACAAACCAAAAAATAAAAAATAAACCACGACAGAATAACCGCCTTAACAAAGCACGGTTAATTGCAAATTCTAGCTCTTGCACTACCACTGAACTTTCTAAATTATTAACTTCCTGTCTTACTGCTATTAAAACGCATGTAATTAAATATTGTGATAAAGTCTTTGAAAGATCAGGAAGAAATCTGTTTTGGTCTATAAAAAATTCGAATGAGGTTTTAAATAAATTGAAATCTAGACATTTTCGTGCTTCTAGTCTGTCTACCTACGATTTTTCAACTCTTTACACTACACTTCCTCATAATCTTATAAAAGAAAAGCTTAATGATTTAATTGAATGGGCTTTTCACAGAGAAGATTCTCTCTATCTTGCATGTAATGTCAGAAATGCATTTTTCACTTCTAGGGAGCATAAGAATTATACACTTTGGTCATGTCAGAAAGTATGTGATGCCCTCACCTTTCTACTTGACAATATTTATATTAGATTCGGTACTAAGTTATTTAGACAAATTGTGGGTATTCCGATGGGTACTAATTGCGCCCCTCTTGTGGCTGATCTGTTCTTGTATTGTTATGAAAGAGACTTCATTTTGTCGCTTTCCATTGATAACGAATCTGAAATTATTGAAGCGTTTAGCTCTACTTCTAGATATTTAGATGATTTATTAAATATTGATAATACCTATTTTGATGGTTTGATCAGTCAGATTTACCCCCTAGAACTTCAGTTAAATAAAGCAAATTCTTCTGATACCGAGGCCCCGTTTTTGGATTTACATCTATCTATTGTAGATGGATTTGTTTCGTGCAAAATTTATGATAAACGCGATGACTTTGATTTTGAGATTGTAAATTTTCCTTTTTTTTGGATGGTGATCTTCCTCGTGCGCCATCCTATGGCGTTTATATTTCGCAATTAATTCGATTTGCTAGAGTGTCTAGTCATGTAACTGACTTCAACACTCGTAATAAATTATTAACGGCTAAACTCCTTAATCAGGGTTATCGGTACCATAAACTACGCAAAGCCTTTTCAAAATTTTATAGACGCCATTCTGATTTAATTTCAAAATTCAATACTGGACTTAAATCTCTTCTGCAACAAGGTCTATCGGAACCCGAATTTTATAGTGACTTAGTATATAAATTCAGCAAAAATATATAACCGCAATGACTTCAGCACCCAATTTCGTAAAATCATTCTTCGATATAAAAAGATTGGGTACAACATTGATATTATTCGACAGACTGCATGCATGGTAGTTAACCCAATCACGGTTGGCAACTTTGCTTTCCTCTTTAATTGCACGCCGGTGGGTCAGGCCTCAGATTCTATGACGGCTTCAACGTAAAAGCTTATTGAAAATTAGAGAGATAATGTTGGTTGGTGCCTGATGCTCTGTCTCTGGTCGGGCTCATCGGAGTCTAACTGTTGGTTTTCTTTTGCTCCAGCATTTCAGTGGTTTCTTGCTGTCGAGTCCTCACCGTTGTCTGACCTCTGTGGTTCTTTGATTTTTGTGTTCACGGAGAGGTTGCACTGATGAGTTAGGAGGCCTTCATGCGGACTGGACAAATTATTTGTCTAAATCGCGACGGAAGTAAGGGCGAGGATTGTGGCCACGTAAAATCGATTTAAGCCCCCCCCCCCCCCCCCCCAGTGGAAATCTTCTCCTGACCGTTCCAAGGCGGCTCTTCTGTGGCGATTTATTTATGTTGTTGTTTGTTACTTACTGTGTGTATCACTTGTGTCTTTTGGTTTTGGATGGCCATATGGCCATTTTGTGGGAAAGTAACTGTCCTTATGGCCTTCCTTTGTTTAGGTTTCCATTATTGTCTGGTCGCTTAATGTTTGTATTTCTTTCCCTTTGGTGTCTTTTATGGGTGGAGTAAGTTAATTGTATCCATTCCTGATCTTCGTTTTACTTCTACTTTGGAAGTGTCAGTCGAAACGAATTACACTGGGGAGGGGGGGGGGGTGTTAAATCGATTTTACGCAGCCACAATCCTCGCCCTTACTTCCGTCGCGATTAAGACAAATAATTTGTTCAGTCCGTATGAAGGCCTCCTAACTCATCAGTGCAACATCTCCGTGAACATAAAAATCAAACAACCACAGAGATGAAACAACGGTGAGGACTCGACAGCAAGAAATCACTGAAATGTTGGAGCAAAAAGAAAACCAACAGTTAGACTACGATGGGCCCGACCAGAGACAGAGCATCAGGTACCAACCAACATAAGCCTTTACGCTGGAACCGTCATAGAATCTTACCCATCGGCGTGCAATTAAAGAGGGAAGCAAAGTTGTCAACCGTGATTGGGTTAACTACCATTCATGCAGCCTGTCGTATAACATTTATGTTGTACCCAATCTTTTTATATCGAAGAATGATTTTACGTAATTGGGTGCTAAAATCATTGCGGTTATATATTTTTCTGAATTTATATACTAAGTCACCATAAAATTCGGGGTTCCGATAGACCTTGTTGCAGAAGAGATTTAAGTCCAATATTGAATTTTGAAATTAAATCTGAATGACGACTGTAAACTTTTGAAAAGGCTTTGCGTAGTTTATGGTACCGATAACCCTGATTAAGAAGTTTAGCCGTTAACAATTTATTACAAGTGTTGAAGTCAGTTACACGACCACACACTCTGGCATATCGAATCAATTGCGAAATATAAACGCCATAGGATGGCACACGAGGAACATCACCATCCAGAAAGGAAAATTTACAATCTCAAAATCAAAATCATTGCGTTTATCATTAATTTTGCAAGAAACAAACCCATCTACAATAGATAGTTGTAAATCAAAAAACGGGGCCTCGGTATCAGAAGAATTTGCTTTATTTAACTGAAGTTCTGGGGGGTAAATTTGACTGATCAAACCATCGAAATAGGTATTATCAATATTTATTAAATCATCCAAATATCTAGAAGTGGAGCCAAAACCTTCAATGATTTCAGACTGGTTTTCAGCAGAAAGGGACACCATGAAGTCTCTCTCATAACAAAAAAAAAAAAAAAAAAAAAAAAAAAAAAAAAACACAGATCTCCACAAATCAGTACCTGAGTACTGACGTCAACACCGCAGTATCAACCGCAGCACTAAGGAGCTGATACTAAGCTGATGATACCCTCGGGGACGAACGAATCATCCACCAGCAGAGATACCGACCCAGTGGTTGCAATAAATGCGTAACTTTACCAAATTTAGTGACACAGAGATGGCATAGATGAAATGTCTGTAAAGAACACTGTGTAGTCCAGCTATGTGTAGTACATCGCTGTATACACAGGTAAAATACCACATTACCTATCCCGATACTAACTAACAGTGCCGCGGTGAAGCATGTCCTTGAAATTTATGGTTTTTGTTTTTGTTTGATTTGAGGTTTAACGTCCCCGTCAACACTGTAAAGGTCATTTTGGAGACGTTGCTTCCAATTTTAAGGATATTTTACCCGACGTTAAGATGAAATGACACCTCAAGCCCTGTCGCCCAATGAAACTAATAGGGGTTATAAGCATGGACGGTCCGATTCGCACCGCTTTGCCTGGGCAGGCTTCAGGAGGTTCGAATGAGGTTTTAAATAGGTTGATATCCAGACGTTTTCGTGCTTCAAGTCTGTCTACTTACTATTTTTCCACGCTTTACACTACGCTTCCTCATAATCTTGTAGAAGAGGAGTTTAATGATTCGGTTGGGTGGGCTTTTCGCTGGGAGGATTCTCTCTGTCTTGCGTGTAGTGTCGGAGATGCATTTTTCACTTCTAGGGAGCATAAAAATTGTACACTTTGGTCGTGTCGGGAGGGGGGTGTGGTGCCCTCGCCTTTCTGCTTGGCGGTGTTTATATTGGATTCGGTGCTGGGTTGTTTGGACGGATTGTGGGCATTCCGATGGGTACGAATTGCGCACCTCTTGTGGCTGGTCTATTCTTGTATTGTTATGAAAGAGACTTCATGTTGTCACTTTCCATTGATAACCAATCTGAAATTATTGAATCTTTTAGCTCCACTTCTAGATATTTAGATGATTTATTAAATATTGATAATACATATTTCGATGGTTTGATCAGTCAGATTTACCCCCAGAACTTCCGTTAAATAAAGCAAATTCTTCTGATACCGAGGCCCCGTTTTTGGATTTTCATCTATCTATTGTTGATGGGTTTGTTTCTTGCAAAATTAATGATAAACGCGATGACTTTGATTTTGAGATTGTAAATTTTCCTTTTTAGGATGGTGATGTTCCTCGTGCGCCATCCTATGGCATAATATATTTCGCAATTAATTCGATTTGCTAGAGTGTGTAGTCATGTAACTGACTTCAACACTCGTAATAAATTATTAACGGCTTAACTTCTTAATCAGGGTTATCGGTACCATAAACTACGCAAAGCCTTTTCAAAATTTTATAGACGCCATTCTGATTTAATTTCAAAATTCAATATTGGACTCAAATCTCTTCTGCAACAAGATCTATCGGAACCCGAATTTTATGGTGACTAAGTATATAAATTCAGAAAAATATATAAACCGCAATGACTTTAGCACCCAATTTAGTAAAATCATTCTTCGATATAAAAAGATTGGGTACAGCATGGATATTATACGACATACTGCATTCATGGTAGTTAACCCAATCACGGTTGGCAACTTTGCTTCCCTCTGTAATTGCACGCCGGCGGGTCAGGCCTCAGATTCTATGACGGTTCCAACGTAAAGGCTTATTGAGAATTAGAGAGATCTAATTCAAGGTAATGTTGGTTGGTGCCTGATGCTCTGTCTCTGGTCGGGCCCATCAGAGTCTAACTGTTGGTTTTCTATTGCTCCAGCATTTCAGTGGTTTCTTGCTATCGAGTCCTCACCGTTGTCTCACCTCTGTGGTTATTTGATTATTTGTGTTCACGGAGAGGTTGCACTGATGAGTTAGGAGGCCTTCATGCGGACTGAACAAATTATTTGTCTAAATCGCGACGGAAGTTAGGGCGAGGATTGTGGCCACGTAAAATCGATTTAAGCCCCCCCCCCCCCCCCCCCCCCAGTGGAAATCTCTCCACTGACCGTTCCAAGGCGGTTCTTCTGTGGCGATTTATTTATGTTTGTTACTTACTGTGTGTATCACTTTTTTTTATTTTGGATGGCCATATGGCCATTTTGTGGGAAAGTAACTGTCCTTATGGCCTTCCTTTGTTTTGGTTTCCATTGTGGTCTGGTCACTTAAATGTTTGTGTTTCTTTCCCTTTGGTGTCTTTGATGGGTGGAGTAAGTTAATTGTATCGATTCCTGATCTTTGTTTTACTTCTACTATGCTACCGGTACATTTTTGTTTGCACATCTGTATTCTATCCTTCATTACTTTCGACTTGATATTTGATATGCAGCTTGACTATGTTTGAACAAAATGAATTTTGAACCCTCGGGCAGTGTTGGGCCCCAACGCATGCCGGGGGTGGGGGTCGCATC
The DNA here is from genome assembly GCA_963580285.1 of Lucinisca nassula. NCBI lineage: Eukaryota > Metazoa > Mollusca > Bivalvia > Lucinida > Lucinidae > Lucinisca > Lucinisca nassula. The sequence continues at coordinate 1,773,483 of OY757026.1, forward strand.
AAACTTCTGAATAGCTTCCCGTTCATGAACCATAGGGCAATTGCCTGCGAAAGTTGAGAGAGTCTAGCATAATTGGTCTAGGACCAATGGTGGGACATTATAGACGGACGGCGGAGGTCATTTATGAGGCAAAACGCCTATCTATCTATCTATCTATCTATCTATCTATCTATCTATCTATCTATCTATCTATCTCTCTCTCTCTCTCTCTCTCTCTCTCTCTCTCTCTCTCTCTCTCTCTCTCTCTCTCTCTCTCTATCTTTACAAGTTACGAGTCCCCGGGGGTGGGGTACTCTGAATTTTGCCAGCTACATAGGCTTTTTTTTTTTTGTTTGTTTGATTTTAGGTTTAACGTCCCCGTCACTGTACAGGTCATTTTGGAGACGTTGCTTCCAACTTTTTCTGGATGACAGCATTTTTACTCCAATTTTCAAAAGCCTAGTAAGAATCCTGCCAAAAGCAGAAAATGCATGAATAAACTCTTAAATACCGGTAAATTCACCTACTAATTAAGTGTAATTCGATAGATCTTATACGATAGTCAACTAAATTAGCCCGTAACTGAACCCATATTTACAATGTGTTTATGGATTCTGTTTGATTTGAGGTTTAACGTCCCCGTCAATACTATGTAGGTCATTTTGGAGACGCTGCGTCCAATTTTGTGGTACTTTAACCCGACATTGAGATGAAATGACATCTCAATCCCTCTCTCCCAATGAAACCAATAGGGTTTATAGGCATTGGACGGTCAGACTCGCACCGCTTTTCCTGGGCAGGCTTAGATCCTCTAAGCGGTTTACCAGTACTCATGTGCGGTCAGTTTCAGCTCTGCGTGGAAGCATCATGCAGTTTATCTATTTCTTCAAGCCCCGATGGGCGGGGGCCGTTACATAGGCTGGGATCCCAGTATCTAGTGCTTGACCGAAAAGAAAATCCAAGACTGACAGTGTACCCCTAAAATATCCAGTATATTATCAATACCCCAAACAATATCTGCAAATTCTACCATACCAAAAAAGAAAACAATATGCATATATTTATTCCAAAATTGTACTGGCTTCCTTTCTGTTATTTAAAAAGTGTGTTTTTTGCTTTGTTTGTTTGTTTGTTTTTTTGTATTTGAATTTAACGGCTCAGTCAACACTAAGTCATTTTTGAGCCGGTCAGTTTACCTATCCACACATTTCCTTGGCAGGCTTATACATGTACGTAAGCGGTTATCCAGTACAATGCACATTCTTTCGACAGAAACTGACAATTGTCCTTCTTTTCTCCTATTACTGCTACTCGCTCACATCTGAGCATTACGAGCAGGATTTCCTGGGTGGTAACCAGTACTTTCTGTTTTCTTTCTTTTTTTTTTTTAGCAATGTGGATGAAGTGCCTTGCTCAAGGGCACAACACTTTGATCAGCGTGAGGCTCGAACCCGCAACCTCTTGATCACTAATCCGATGCACTACCACTGCACCAAAGCGCTCCACCACCAAAGCGCTCCATCAGCGGACAGTAGAAAAGAGTTCATGACCATTCTCCATGGAAGAATGTTGCCGACCCAGGCAGGAATCGAACCCATGTCCTCCTGATCACCAGTCAGATGCGCATCCGACTGAGCTACCAATGCCGGCGTGTTTTTACTTATTTCTGTCGTATAATAATCTGATATGAGTGGAATAATGTGTCAAATATACTAATTACCTGTAGAAATTAAAAAAAAAATCCACAATTTTGGAAAGTTCACAAAAAGCAGCCAGTTTTAGAAGTGCCCCCACCCCACCCGCCTCAACAAAGTATCTGCTAAATGGCATGTACCCATAAAAATACCATTATTTTCCTAAACTCCCCCCAAAACGAAAAATTGAACCCCCAAAAATAGTCCCACCCTATGCAGCAGGCACCCCCACCCGGGGTACGAGTTAACCAAAATAGGTACGAGTTGACTTGGGGGTACGAGTTGACCAAAGAACAGGTACGAGTTGACCAAAAACAGGTACGAGTTGACTTAGGTACGAGTTGACTTAGATACGTGTTGACCAGTTACCATAATTAAGGCGTCGGTGGGTGTCGCGGGGGTGATTAGACTCATCTCTTTCTGTTTTTAGTTACACCCGGAAGCAAAACAGATACTTGCGCGTGCGCAATGATCCTGACAACCTGACAACAAAATTGGGACAACATTTGATGCCAATTCAAGAACGAAATAAAGGACAGTTAAAACTTTCCCAGAAGGAGGCACTAATGTAAATTGATAGTGGGTTGTATGGACCATATTTTCATATCGTTTGAGGCGTCATATATTTTGTATTAATTGTCTTTGTAAGCATGTTTAAAACCTCTCTGTAAATGATCATCACCCATTTCTGTTTTCAACCTCTCGTGTTAGTGTTACTTTCTTTCTCTCGATACTGCATTGATTCATAGTCTGACCATGGCAGCCACTAACACCACACCTCATAATTACAATCTATCTATCTTCACATACTGTTTTGTTAAACGTCCCCGTCAACACTGTAAAGGGCATTTTGGAGACATTGCTTCCAATTTTGTGAGACTTCATAGAGGCGATACATCAGAATGTGGAAGAGTATATTCCAAAGAAGAAAGTGTGTTGTCACAGTAAAGGGTGGTGGAACTCAACATTGAGCAAATTAGCAAAGGATTTCAAGAGGGCTAGAAGAATGTTTGCAAAACGCAAAGATGAAGCAAATGAGAATAGAGTGCAGGAAATATATAAATTATTCAAAGAGGAGGAAATCAAGGCTAGAGAAAATTATTTGACTGAGATGGTAGATATGATGGATCCTCATAAGCCTGATCAGTTTTGGAAAGTGATAAACGCAGTGAGAAAAGATAAGACTAAGTCAGTTGTGCAACCAATTGTTAGAGACGATGGTTCATTGGCTGTGTCAGATGAAGAGATTTTTGTAGAATTGAAAGGTAGGTATGGTAAGGAGACCTTAGATGTGAAGGATTTTGATGAAAAGTGGTTCAATTCAGTGGAAGAGGAGATGATGGATAGATTAAGGTTAGAGGAAACGGTGATTCAAGAGGAAAATTTCTCAGAAACATGTGGTCATGAAAATAGTGATATTCACATTGAAGAAGTGGAAGCAGCAATTTCTCAACTGCAAAATAATAGTGCACCTAGCCCTGAAGAAAAAGTGTTTAATATTTTATTGAAAAGGGGTGGTGAAGCCATTGTGAAAGGTTTACACTATTTAATACAGAAATGCTGGTCCAACGGTGTACTGCCTGATGATTTCAAGTTAGACCCAAAGGTAATGCTTCCCAAACCCGGAAAGACAAACTATAACAGTGTTAGATCGTATAGGCCAATTACTTTAGAAAGTGTGATAGGTAAGATTATGGAAAGAGTTATCAGCAAAAGACTGATTTGGAAGTTGGAAATTGAAGGTGGTATAGCAAGAACTCAGTACGCATATAGGAAGCAAAAGTCATATGTTCAGTCTCTTTTAAGGCTGTGTAATTCAGTTTCAGAAGCAAGGAATAGGAAGGAAAGTACAGTGCTCGCAGTGATGGATTATGAGTCTTGCTATGAAAGAATATGGAGAGCAGGTTTATTGAAAAAGGCATTTGAAAGTGGGATTACTGGCAGATTATGGCTATACCTTAAGAACTTCCTTATAGACCGGAAGTACTTCCTGAAAGTGAACAATTTTACATCTCCTACATTCCGGTCTGCAGTAGGCATACCGCAAGGATCAGTTATCAGTCCAGTGCTTTGTAATCTGTATACAAGTGATTCAATGAAGGAAGTGGTAGGTAATCATGCAGAATTTGCAGATGATAGCTGTGTTTGGGAAAGTAATACATCAGTGGCGGAAAGTTGTGCTGCGTTGAATGATAAACTGGCATCTGTGGTAGATTGGTGTAGGAGATGGAATATGTTGATTGCACCGGATAAGACAGAGATAATGGTATTTAAACATAACGGCAGAGATTCAGAAGTGAAGGCAGAGGTGAAGTTAGGCGAGAGTGTTTTAAAAACAACCAATTCAAAGAAAATTCTGGGTGTCACAGTAGATGATAAATTAAACTTTCACGAACATATTCAACAGAAAACAAAGGCTGGTTTCAGTGCCTTGAAATGTCTTGATAATTTCGTTCAAGGACATAGAGGATGCAGCCAAACAGTGTATATGAGACTCTACAAATCCTTGGTTCTTCCGGTGATGGAGTATGGAGCAGCTGTGACAGTCGAGTCCCTTGAAGAAAGCAGTAAGGAGTTTGGAAAGGTTCAGAGGTCAGCGATGCTAAAGGCATCAGGTTGTTTGAACAGTACCAGCACAGAAGCTTTGGAAGTCTTGACAAACACCATGCCTATAGACCTACAGCTGAAGATAAGACAAGCACAAGAAGTCATCAGAATCAGTGCCAAGTATGAAGATGATCCTCTCAGGGAAGAGTTTGATGCATGGATAGAGGGGGATAAAACTGTGGGTAGAAGAGCTACTATTTTTCATTTATTGATGTCTAGGTTTAGGGAATTGAAGGGAATGTTAGAGTTTGAGAACATTGAGAAGGAATTCAGATATACCAAGGAATTGATGGGGCTCATCAAAGAGACAGGAAGTGTACACAAGGAAGAATTCACATTCTCCAAGGAAGAACAGAAAGAAAATATATTAGAGCTTCTTAGCAATTGTGATAAAAACGATGTATTAATGTTCACAGATGGATCAGCATTAGGTAATCCAGGTCCGACTGGAGCTGGTGCTGTGGTCTACCTTGAGGGTTACTCCAGCACACCAGTTTTGATGAACAAGGGAGTTTCTCCTATAGGTAACAATTATACTGGAGAATTGGTAGGTATACAGATCGGGCTAGAATTCTTGGCTGATCTAGACTTCAAAGGCAGAGTAGTTCATATTCTGACCGATTGTCAACCAGCTATTAAGACTGCTTTCAGTACTGAAATGCCAACTAACAAGATTGAAACAGTTCTCAGCATCAAGGAGAGTTTAGCAAAGGTAAGGTGTAGGGAGAATATTGTGAAAGTTCATTGGGTGCCCGGACACAAAGATATTGAGGGGAATGAGTTGGCAGATCAACAAGCAAAGGCGGCAGCATCAGAGATGATTAAAAATAATGAGGTAAAACCGACCCTGGACAAGAAAGAAGCCGTACGGGAGTGTAAATCACAGGGAAGGGAAAAATGGGAAAGAAGGTACAAGTGCTCAGACAAAGTGAATGTATTGCAGGATATAATTGGGGAAGTGGGAAAAAGGATCTGTCATGGAGATAGGGACAGAAGGACTTTCTCTGCAGTAAATCAGGTGCTGTGTGGACATTCAATCTTAAATGATCACCAGGCAAAAATTAACAAAGATCAGTCAAGTTTGTGCGAGACATGCAACATGAAAGAGAATGTGGATCATTTTCTTTTTCACTGTCAGAGATTTAAATCAGAAAGGGATACTTTAGAGTATAATGTAGAAGAGATTCTGGCCAGGGAGGAGGTGAAATTGGTAACAGACATTAACTTGAAAGTGTTGACAGGCATGATTGAAGACATTAGTAAGCAAGGAAGGAAGGAACTGACAGATGCACTGATGGAATACATCAGGAGCACTAAAAGATTTTGAAGGTCATTGTATTATGAGCATCATGTGTTTTTCACATAGGGAAATGCACAAGTGACTTACTTAAGTACCATGAGTTTATAGGCAGCGAAAAAATGCCTTATAGATATACAACAACAACAACAACTTTTACCAGACATTGAGATGAAATGACATCTCAAGCCCTGTTGCCCAATGAAATCAATAGGGTTTATTTGCATGGACGGTCCACCTTGCACCCCGGTTCCTGGACAGGCTTAGATCCTCTAAGCGATTTACCAGTACTAGTGTGCGGGCCGGATTCAGCTCAGCGTGGAAGCATCATGCAGCCCATATATTTCTTCAGAATCAGAATTGTTACTGGTGACACGTCAAATAACATTCATACACCAAGACCCCAGAGCTCTCGGAAACGCAGGATTCTGCGTTTTTTACGCCAACTTTTTGTCGTTGTACATTGATGAAGATTTCGCCTCAGGAAACCAATTCACTACAGCCGATTCTAATGTACGCATGTTTTTATTGCGACACGGGTCCAAAATTACAGAAGCGGTAATATCATAAGCTAATTTAAGCTGCTTACGCAATACCAGTAAAAGATCAAATGCGGCGCCGCTTTTTGTGTTGAAAGCACAAGTGCCACATATTGACAGGTATTTTTGCAAGTGGTAGGTTTGCGGCACGTGTTAAAACTGACTGTATCTTTTTAATCTCGCCGCGCTAATCCCTGTGTTATTACGGATTACAATTAATTAGTTTACTGATTGATGTGAGCATGAACCATCAATGGATTAATATTAGTCGGTATAATATCACATTTAGTTAAACCAGAGTTACGGCAAAGACGATATAATTGTGAATTACCAATGTCATGTATTTTCGCGACCACACGATCATACTTTTTATCGCTCGGTCCAAAGAGTGTTTCGATGTTTACTGGTGACGCAAATGTCTGTAATTCTTCAAAATGCAATCATTTTAACAATTACAGGAAGTCAGACTTAGTTAGGATGATTGTCCTGCGTATTTGTTCACAAAATTATGAGCTAGTGTCACGTACATGAAAGCATAAACATGGCTGTATAGATCGAATTTGGGTTTACATTATATCTGTTGTTATCCTAACAAAACATGATTTTTATGATGTATGGCATTATTTGGCTAGAAGTGTGAGAATAAATTGGAGCAACTGCATGTTTTGTTTTTTTTTTTGGGTGGGGGAAGGGGGGGGGGGGCGAAGAGTGGGTTTTACTAGGGTATACATTATTTTCCTAATATTTCTACAAAACATCAGATTGTGGCTGCTTCTTACACATATCAGTGAAATAGTTCTAACTAATACTCACAATCTACACATCAGTTATTCATATGGATGTGTAGCCTGATAATAAGAAATTTTTGTCTATGTTCTATGCGCAATCAAGATCAGAACTCCAACTTTTTATATGGGAATCCAACTTTTTACCTGTGAATCCAACTTTTTACAAGGAAGGATTCCTGGAATCCTGTTTTCAAAATCCTAGTGAGAGCTCTGGACCTGTGATGTGGGAAGTTAGTCCCTAGCTCTAACCAAAGAGGTAAATTTAGCTACACAATCATCAGCACCTTCAGCTGTCGAGCACCTTCAGCTGTCGAGATAATCGAATCGGGAAGGGCATTCCAATCTCTAATAGTTCTGGGGAAGAACGACTCTTTATAAATGTCAGTTCTTGCGCTAAGGGTCTGAAACGCCAATGAATGGTGATTTTTACAGTGTCTAGCTTGGGGAACAAGGTCATCTGTTGGAATGCTGGCACCACCCTTTAGACCTTTGTATAAAAGGATTAGCCGACTGTCTTTTCTCCTTTTCTTGAGAGACTCCCATTTTAATTTTCCAAGTATTCCAGTCATGCTCCCAGTTTCAAAGCAATAATTGCCTGTTACAAATCTAGCAGCTCTATTCTGAACTTTCTCAATTTCATCGCTAAGGACCACTCCACTGGGGTCCCAGATACAACTACCATATTCCAAGATTGGGTGAACAAGACCTTTATATGCTGCCTCTTTTACATCCTGAGGGCATTGATGAAGATTTCGCCTCAGGAAACCAAGCGTTCTATTTGCCTTAGTACACATGTTGCTAATATGAGTATTCCATCTCAAGTTGTGTGAGCTTGTCACTCCAAGGTATTTAATGGAGTCCACATTCTCGAGGACCGTTCCCTCTAAGGTTTAAGAAGCCTCAACTTTATTAGATTTCTTCCTAGTTATCTGCATAATATTGCATTTAACTGGCTGAAATCTCTTGCCCCATTTACATGCCCAACATCCTAATCTATCTATGTCAGCCTGAAGTTTCAATGAGTCATCTGTATCTCTAATTTCCCGGTAACAAACACAGTCATCTGCGAACAGTCTTATTTCTGAGTCAATGTCAGTGGAAATATCATTGATGTACAGGGAGAACAAAAGTGGACCAAGAACGGTCCCTTGCGGGACTCCAGACAAAACTGGAGCCCACTCCGAAGATTCACCGTTTACAACAACCCGCTGTTTTCTGTAGCAAAGAAAGGAATCTATCCATTTGAGGGTCTTTCCCCCAATTCCATAACCAAATAACTTAGATTTAAGTAGTTCATGAGGAGGGGTGTCAAAAGCCTTCTCGAAATCCAGAATAAATGTGTCGCCCTGTCCCCCTTTGTCCAAGATTTTTGCCCAGTCATTAATAACTGTGCTTAGCTGAGTTTCACAACTGTGCCTTTTCCTGATTGCATGTTGTCTGTCTGACAAAAGTTTATGTTCGTCCAAGTGGGCCATGATGTTTGAGCAGACTATATGTTCCAGCAATTTGCACAGAACATAAGTCAGAGAATTACACGCAAGAGCCCTATCTCCTTTTTTGAAGAGTGGACAGATGTTTGCTAAGAGCCATTCTTTGGGGATTTCACCCGTATCAAGAGACTGTTGAAACAAGTGTGCAAAAACTGGACCCAACTCATTTGCTAGTTCCTTCAGGACTCTGGGATGAAGCTCATCAGGTCCTAAGGCCTTACTGGGGTTTAAGCCTTGAAGTAATTTGATCACTCCTGCAGCTGTCACAACAATATTATTCATGAATGGGGCCGATCTTCCAGTCAATGGAACCTCCGTGAAAGTTCTCAGTTTTATTAAATGCATCATTGAATTGACCAGCTAGTTCCTCTGCCCTTTCAGAGTCTGATTCAGCAACACCGTCCCCTCCTCTTTTATTAAGGGGCGGCATACCTTGCCTGTCTTTCTTCTGGCTATTAATATATCTGTAGAAGTCTCTGGGATTTGCCTTTACATCACCTACCAAGTTATTCACATACAAATCATGCTGATTTTTTATATCAGTCTTGATTTCACGTCTCAAGTTTTCAAATTTTGTCTCCGGAGTTTACCACTTCCCGTCTTTTTTGCCTTTGCATGAATCTTATTCCTTCTGCGAATTTTCCTTCTTATCTCTGGAGTGATCCAGGGAATAGAAGATACAGACCTACTAGTTTTTGAGGGGATATGATTTTCGGCAGAAGTATGAATGAAAGAAGTTATCAAATCAAAATTCTCCTGTACAGACCGAGCATCTGAATGACCATTAAAGTAATTCTCCTTTGCAAATCTGAGTGCATCCTTCCTCATAGTTTCATAGTCACCTTTCTGATATGAGTACACCTTCCTCCAAGGTTTCTTTATTGGTGGGATGTGAATTTTTAAATATCCGGAGGCAACATCGTGGTCGCTTAGTTTATCTGGGGAATGAATGTCTTCGAATTGTCCTGGCAAAGTCGTAAGGATCAGATCCAATGTGTTCTTATCACGAGTGGGGAAGTTAACAATTTGTTCAAGGCCATGATCATTCATAATGTCAATTAATATTTGTCCTTCAGACTGACTCAGCATTTTGCCTTGTTTGCTGAGCCTGTCGGGCCAAGCAATGTCTCTGAAGTTGAGGTCACCTAGAACATGTACAGGCGGGAGTTTTTTACCCTTATGCTGCGATTTAATGCAATCCAGTTGGTCTTTAAACAACTGGAAGTTTTCGATTGTACCATTTGGTGGTCGATACCAACTTGCTACGAAGTGGGAAGTTTTATTTGCAAAAACCTTAACCCAGACCGATTCAGTGTCATTTTCAAGTTCCAGTACTTTAACCTGTAAATTTGGAAGAAATTAAGTTTCTTCAAGCCCCTATGGGCGGGGGGCGTTTCTCATACTGAGTCGGTCATATTTGGCCATTACATTACCTCAGTAAGGTAGGTGGAATCGGATCAGAATTGTTAATGGTGACATGTCCAGTATAGTTTCATTTTTTTTTTTCAACAACTTTTTAGCTCACCGTCACGTAGTGACGAGGTGAGCTTTTGGGATCACTTTTTGTCCGTCGTCCGTCGTGCGTCCGTGCGTCCGTGCGTAAACAATTTCTTCAAACGACATCTCCTCCTAAACCACTGAGCGGATTTTGACCAAACTTCACAGGAATGATCCTTAGGTGGTCCCCTTTCAAAGTTGTTCAAATGGTTCCGGTCCGTTGCACATATAGGTCACAGGAGCCAAAAATAGATTTTTTTCACAGAAAACTTAAAAAATCTTCTTCTCTGAAACTGCAAGGCCCAGGTCTTTGATATTTGGTATGAATCTTCATCTGGTGGACCCCTACCAAGATTGTTCAAATTATAGTGCTGGGGCCAAAGATGCCCCCGCACCGGGGCCCTTTGGTTTTACATAGGCTTATATAGGGAAAATCTTTAAAAATCTTCTTCTCTGAAACGGCAAGGCCATGGTCTTTGATATTTGGTATGAAGCTTCATCTAGTGGACCCATACCAAGATTGTTCAAATTATAGTGCTGGGGCCAAAAATGCCCCCGCCCCGGGGCCCTTTGGTTTTACATGGGCTTATATAGGGAAAATCTTTAAAAATCTTCTTCTCTGAAACTGCAAGGCCCAGGTCTTTGATATTTGGTATGAATCTTCATCTTATGGACCCCTACCAAGATTGTTCAAATTATAGTGCTTGGACCAAAAATGCCCCCACCCCGAGGCCCTTTGGTTTTACATAGGCTTATATAGGGAAATCCTTTAAAAATCTTTTTCTCTGAAACCGCTAGGCCCAGGTCTTTGATATTTGGTATGAAGCTTCATCTTGTGGACCCCTACCAAGATTGTTCAAATTATATTGCTGGGGCCAAAAATGCCCCCACCCCAGGGCCCTTTGGTTTTACATGGGCTTATATTGGGAAAATCTTTAAAAAATCTTCTTCTCTGAAACTACAGGGCCCAGGTCTTTGCTATTTGGTATGAAGCTTCATCTAGTGGACCCCTACCAAGACTGTTCAAATTATAGTGCTGGGGCCAAAAATGCCCCCCGCACAGGGGCCCTTTGGTTTTACATGGGCTTATATAGGGAAAATCTTTAAAAATCTTCTTCTCTGAAACTGCAAGGCCCAGGTCTTTGATATTTGGTATGAAGCTTCATCTTATGGACCCCTATCAAGATTGTTCAAATTATAGCCCTGGGGCCAAAAATGCCCCCGCTCCTGGGCCCTTTGGTTTTTCATAGACTTATATAGGGAAAATCTTGAAAAATCTTCTACTCTGAAACCACAAGGCCTAGGTCTTTGACATTTGGTATGAAGCTCCAGCTAGTGGACCCCTACCAAGATTGTTCAAATTATAGCCCATGGGCCACAAATGCCCCCGCCATAGGGCCCTTTGGTTTTACGTAGACTTATAATAGAGATAATCTTTGACAACCTTCTTTTCTGAAACAACAAGGCCCAGGTCTTTGATATTTGGTGTGAAGCTTCATCTAGTGGACCTCTATCAAGATTGTTTAAATTATAGCCCTGAGGCCCAAAATGCCCCTGCCCCGGGGCCATTTGGTTTTACATAGGCTTATATAAGGAATATCTTTAAAAAAATCTTCTTCTCTGAAACAGCAAGGCCCAGGTCTTTGATATTTGTTGTGTAGCTTCATCTAGTGGACCTTTGCCAAGATTGTTTAAATTATAGCCTTTGTTGATATTTGGTATGAAGCTTCACCTTTTTAGACCTCCCTCAACATTATGCACATTATATTCCTGGGGTCAATAATGGCCCTCCCTGAGGCCCACTTGTTTCTCTATGGATCAGGTGAGCGATCCAGGGCCATCATGGTCCTCTTGTGTTTTATATTAGGATCACTTTTTGTCTGTCATCCGTGCGTAAACAATTTCTTCAAACGACATCTCCTCCTAAACCACTGATCGGATTTTGACCAAACTTCACAGGAATGATCCTAATGTGGTCCTCTTTCAAAGTTGTTCAAATGGTTCCAGTCCATTGCACATCTAGGTCACAGGAGCCAAAAATAGATTTTTTCACCAAAAACTTAAAAAATCTTCTTCTCTGAAATCAAAGTCCCAGGTCTTTGATATTTGGTATGAAGCTTCATCTAGTGGACCCCTACCAAGATTGTTCAAATTATAGTGCTGGGGCCAAAAATGCCCCCGCCCCGGGGCCCTTTGGTTTTACATGGGCTTATATAGGGAAAATCTTTAAAAATCTTCTTCTCTGAAACTGCAAGGCCCAGGTCTTTGATATTTAGTATGAAGCTTCATCTTGTGGACCTCTACCGAGATTGTTCAAATTATAGCCCTGGGGCCAAAAATGCCCCCGCCCTGGGGCCCTTTGGTTTTACATGGGCTTATATAGGGAAAATCTTTAAAAATCTTCTTTGCTGAAACTGCAAGGCCCAGGGCTTTGCTAATTGGTATGAAGCTTCATCTAGTGGACCCCTACCAAGATTGTTCAAATTATAGTGCTGGGGCCAAAAATGTCCCCGCCCCATGGCCCTTTGGTTTTACATATGCTTATGTGGGGAAAATCTTTAAAAATCTTCTTCTCTGAAACTGCAAGGCCCAGGTCTTTAATATTTGGTATGAAGCTTCATCTTGTGGACCTCTATCGAGATTGTTCAAATTATAGCCCTGGGGCCAAAAGTGCCCCCGCTGCGGGGCCCTTTGGTTTTACACAGACTTATACAGGGAAAATCTTGAAAAATCTTCTTCTCTGAAACCACAAGGCCTAGGTCTTTGATATTTGGTGTGAAGCTTCAGCTAGTGGACATCTACCAAGATTGTTGAAATTATAGCCCTGAGGTCAAAAATGCCTCGGGGCCCTTTGGTTTTACATGGGCTTACATAGGGAAAATCTTTAAAAATCTTCTTCTGTGAAACCACAAGGCCTAGGTCTTTGATATTTGGTGTGAAATTTCATCTAGTGGACCTCTATCAAGATTGTTCAAATTGTAGCCCTGGGGCAAAAAATGCTCCCGCCCAGAGACCCTTTGGTTTTACATAGATTTTTATAGGAAAATCTTTAAAAATCTTCTTCTCTGAAACCGCACGGCCCATGTCTTTGATAATTGGTATGGAGCTTCATCTAGTGGACAATTATAGCCTTTGTTGATATTTGGTATGAAGCTTCGCCTTTTTAGACCTCCCACAACATCATGCACATTATAACCTTGGGGCCAATAATGGCCCTCCCCAGGGCCCACTTGTTACTCTATGGATCAGGTGAGCGATCCAGGGCCATCATGGCCCTCTTGTTAGCTCACCTGTCACGTAGTGACAAGGTGAGCTTTTGGGATCACTTTTTGTCCGTCGTCCGTCGTGCGTGTGTACGTGCGTGTGTGCGTGCGTAAACTTTTTCTTCAAACGACATCTCCTCCTAAACCACTGATTGGATTTTAACCAAACTTCACAGGAATGATCCTTAGGTGGTCCCCTTTCAAAGTTGTTCAAATGGTTCCAGTCCATTGCACATCTAGGTCACAGGAGCTAAAAATAGATTTTTAAAATTAAAACTTTAAAAATCTTCTTCTCTGAAACCGCAAGGCCCAGGTCTTTGATATATGGTATGAAGCTTCATCTAGTAGACCTCTACCAAGATTGTTCAAATTATGGCCCTTGGGCCAGAAATGCCCCCGCCCCGGGGGCCTTTGGGTTTACATAGGCTTATATAGGGAAAATCTTTAAAAATCTTCTTCTCTGAAACCACAAGGCCCAGGTCTTTGATATTTGGTGTGAAGCTTCACCTAGTGGACCTCTACCAAGATTGTTAAAATTATAGCCCTAGGGCCAAAAATACCCCCGCCCTGTGGGCCTTTGGTTTTACATAGGCTTATACAGGGAAAATCTTTAAAAATCTTCTTCTCTGAAACCGAAAGGCCCAGGTCTTCTATATTTGGTGTGAAGCTTCATCTAGTGGACCTCTACCAAGTTTGTTCAAAATAAGGCCCTTGGGCCAGAAATGCCCCTGCCCCGGGGGCCTTTGGATTAACATAGGCTTATATAGGGAAAATCTTTAAAAATCTTCTTCTCTGAAACCACAAGGCCCAGGTCTTTGATATTTGGTTTGCAGCTTCACCAAGTGGACCTCTACCAAGATTGTTAAAATTATAGCCCTAGGGCCAAAAATACCCCCTTTTTGTCGTTGTACATTGATGAAGATTTCGCCTCAGGAAACCAATTCACTACAGCCGATTCTAATGTACGCATGTTTTTATTGCGACACGGGTCCAAAATTACAGAAGCGGTAATATCATAAGCTAATTTAAGCTGCTTACGCAATACCAGTAAAAGATCAAATGCGGCGCCGCTTTTTGTGTTGAAAGCACAAGTGCCACATATTGACAGGTATTTTTGCAAGTGGTAGGTTTGCGGCACGTGTTAAAACTGACTGTATCTTTTTAATCTCGCCGCGCTAATCCCTGTGTTATTACGGATTACAATTAATTAGTTTACTGATTGATGTGAGCATGAACCATCAATGGATTAATATTAGTCGGTATAATATCACATTTAGTTAAACCAGAGTTACGGCAAAGACGATATAATTGTGAATTACCAATGTCATGTATTTTCGCGACCACACGATCATACTTTTTATCGCTCGGTCCAAAGAGTGTTTCGATGTTTACTGGTGACGCAAATGTCTGTAATTCTTCAAAATGCAATCATTCTTCTTCTCTGAAACCACAAGGCCCAGGTCTTTGATATTTGGTTTGCAGCTTCACCAAGTGGACCTCTACCAAGATTGTTAAAATTATAGCCCTAGGGCCAAAAATACCCCCTTTTTGTCGTTG